>JAQJVK010000005.1:31694149-31731649 GCA_035578135.1 Flexamia atlantica | reverse complement strand
GAGGATAGATGGTAAGAAGAGAATGAAGGAGAAAAGGAGGGAAAAGTGGAAAGAAGGTCGGAAGTAGAGAGTGAGGAATTAATGGAGGGAGGGAGAGAACTGTGGTAAGGGGTGTACAGAATAAACTGATTTGATGACTGAAGTTTTACTTTCCTCTGATTCAATAATTATTAAAAAAAATAAACATGAAATCGTAATAAAATAGTCAGTATCTTAATAAAATACTAATTACTAAAAACCATGCCATAAACCAGAAATGAAGTAAAATAATTAGTCAAGGACTGAGTCTTTCTCTTTTGTTTTTGGGCCCCCAGTTGGTTATATTATGTGTTTACATGGAAAATATGTACTTTAAGAAATGTATTTAGAAACGCATTGGTTTATGCGGGGATTATTTATAAAATTAGCTATCCCTATTTGTCACTTTGAAAATTGGTCGAATTTTCGACCACTGGCGATTCCTAGTTGATCTTTATTTGCAAAGTTCAATGGATAATGATTTCCCAAAGTTAACCCTATGACAAGAGAATCCGCTTGACATTTTTGTGGGTTTTAGCTTGTGGAGCGTGGCAGCCATTTTTCACCTTTCACTGCTCTTCCCCCCCACCCCCCCCAAGCAAGGACTTCCCCCCAACTACTATTCAATTCAATTCAAATTCTCTTTATTTGCATAGTACACTCGATACATAAATAATGGTACATAAATAGTGTCAGTAATTGTTTGCAAGATAAAGTAGAACAGTAATTGTTTACAATATCTATACTATTATAAAGAAGAGGTGGTTTCTGTATGTATGTATGTTTGTATGTATGTATGTATGGGGCAAGTGAACTCGAAAAATACTGTACCGACTGGGTTGAAATTTCACACAGAGGTAGATCTTGAACCTGGGAAACATATAGGCCTATTCACTTCCTTAAAATCCCCTCGGGCTATGCCCCGTGAATGTCCTCAGCTTCAATGTTTACATTTTATAAGGACTAGCAGTTGCCCGTGGCTTCGCTCACGATAACAATTTTAACACCCGCTGCCTAAATAAAGATGGTGCCACATACTGAGTTTATGATTAAATAGATAAGGTACAAAAACTCTTGGTAACTTTAATATAGTACTACATCTCACCTAAAAGAAAAAAGTCAACCGTAAAACCATGATAAAAGGAACCAAACTATAAAAATCAGCTATAGAGACCTATCTGTATGTGAAGCTTAAACCGCCTTCTTGATTAAATGAAAAATGACAATATAATCGAAAGATCATCCATTTAATTATACAGAAAGATTTTAGACCGTTGAACCCACCGAAAAACCCAGAAAACCGTGAATTTTGAAAAACCCGTTCTCAGCGGATGCTTACGCCGTATAGGAACGTCCATGAAAAGTTTCAAGGTTCTAAGTCAAGTTCAAGTAGTTTGGGCTGTGCGATGATAGGTCAGTGGTATTTGACAAATATAAAGTAGATATACTTTTATCAGCCAGAAAGATTTTTAGGAATCCGCTAAGAACGCAGGTCTACTGCGACGGAGTACTTAGAAATATTGCTGCCCCCCCTTCCCGCACGAGGCATTTTTATTTGGCCTCTCTATACTACACATTCCAGCGCCCCCGCCGATAAAACCCCTAAGGGTGTCCCTGCCTGGGAAGGCTTATACTCAGTAGGCCTATCGTTGAATCTGTGCTATTATATGTGAATGTACCCAAGCAAGAATGAACGGGCTTTCATAGCTCTATTATAGTAGTCTGTGCTATTATATTGACCGTGCGTACTTAGTGAATCTTAAAGCAGTTTCCTGTTTCATGAAAGTTTGTGTACGTAGGGTAGAAAATGCCTTGATTAAATGCCATCAAAGTATTTTCTAATGTTTTTAGGGTCTATTTTGAACAACAACAAAATAACATAGCCGTCCCGCAATTTTTTAAAAATGGATTACATTAGCTCGTTCATTAACAGCTGTTATAAGGAAGGAAGGACTTTTAAGTAGCTCAAGTCAGTGTTTTATTTTATTTTTTACAGACAGCTGGTTTTACATTATATGAAATGTCTTGGTTTTTTCATCTGTTTGAATATAAACATTTCATCACTGATAATTCTGGCATAAGGATATTAATAATATGTGATCTTGAGAGGGTCTGTGCGCGGCCTTGGTCTGTGGTGAAGTCCGAGGGTCAGATCAGGATGAAAATATCGAAAATCCTGATAAATGTATAATGAATGGGAAAATATTAACTTTATATAGTACATGTCAATTGAAAAGAAATGTTATAAACCAAAACATAAAACTGCATGAAATCATAAAACATCTGTAACGACGAATCCATCAGTGAAGGTAACTACCATCTGCTTGGAACGCTGAAAATGTAAACAAAACGTCATCCCCTTGAATTATGGGGAAATTCAAAACAAACTTGGTCGAAATCAAATAAAACTCGGTTTTTAGAAGCATGCTATTTAATTTCAAAACGACGTATGCTAGTTTTAAGTGGTCTAAAGCCTTCTCATATGTGCATAAAACACAGGATAAAAGTTTCAGCCATAACAGTACTCTAGTTTTTGCGTGAAAAGCGGTCTAAAGTGTGATGTTGAGCGTTACCAACACACATCGTGACATAAATTGAGATAAGGCTTGATTCGGATTCTCTGACCTTCAAAACGCAAAAGTAACCAAAAATTTCATAATTTTGAGCAATGTACAGACAAAACTCTTATTTTATTTATATAGATGTAAACATTCAAATACCGAAATGTAATCAGCTGTGAATACTACAATTTGACAGTTCAAAGAGCAGAAGTAAGATTAGTTGTAATTTTTATCGTGAGCGAAGCCACGGGCAACAGCTAGTAAAGTATACAACAGATGTTATAACTAACATAATTCGCATTATTGTGAAAAGTGGAAGCTTCTCAACAGCCTGACTTTTAAGGAATTCTTCTCGTAAGTAATGGGGATCATTCACCAAAAAATATTTTAATTTCCCTTTAAACTTAAATTGATCCTGAATTTCTCTAATTCAACTGGTAAAATATTCCAAAATTTTGAACCCTTATATGTTGTTTTCTTAGTAAAAAATGAAAGTCTATGTTTTTGAATGTCAATTTTCGTTTTGTTTCTTATGTCGTATTGATGAAATTCAATACGCACAAATTTACAATACGCAAATTAATGTTTTGGAGGTAATTGTTTACATAAAAAATACAATCAGAATGTAGTGGTCATAAATTGTCAAAATCTTTAAGTTTTTAAAATGTTTTTTTACATGATCATCCCATTTCAATTTCAAGATTATTCTGATTAGCTCATTTTTGAAGAAGGAGAATTTTATGAAGGTTATTGTTACTGGTTCCCCCATAAACACAAAGATCATAAGCAATATGAGTGTGAACATGTGCATGATAAATAAATGGTTTCATTGCAGAGATGTTCCAAAGCTGTGACATTCTTTTTAACACATATATTCCAGAGTTAATCTTTTTAATAATTTTATTAATATGTAAGTCCCAACTTAGGTTGCAATCAATTTCTAAACCTAAAAATTTTGTATTTTCTATTTGGTTGATGCTGTTGCTTTCAATGACAATGTTAGGTTCAAATGTGCTTCTGCTTTGTCTTGTTTCAAACCGATAAAATTTGTTTTATTTAGATTCAAAAACAAATCGTTACTATTGAGATAGTTTTGAATAGTTCAAACTTAGGTTTGGCTACCCGTGTCACTGACCAACTAACGACGACTCAGTTCTTCCAATTAGGCATTACAAGAGTGTTCACTTTTATTAAAGGAAATTGCTGGAATTTTAAACACAACACAGGTTTTAAAAATTATTCCATTAGACCTCAGAATTTAATCAGAAACTTCTTTTTGATTCTAAACATTTACATATCAATTTTCAATAGTATATGCTAAATACCAGAAAACAGTACTCAATGAAACAACTTTTTAAATACTATTCTGTGAGAAAATGTTTTACACCACAACCTAAGTTGTACTGAACACATCTACGCTTAGTGATTTTTTGTTCGTTTGTGCAGCGAAGAAACTTTTAAAATCATGCTACGTCCTTTAAAATAATGAAAAAAGACCATGAAAGATAACAATAGAAAAGGAATTAACTTGCTTCAATCTCACCTCTATTTTTGCTGCCGGAGAAAAATAAGAAATGAAAGAAATTGCAGAATCCAAGAAATATGGTGTGTCTAAAACCATTATATTCATTTTCTCATAGAATCTTATTTCAAACATTGCTGGAACAAAATCATGGTTTAAAAAAAATAATTTGTCTGAAAAAATTCTAAATATATTTTTAGCAAATTTACGAGCTATCATACTTAAGAAAAAATACAGTCCAGAAACATATCACAGGTTGTAATGCATTATGTAGTCTGCAGGGGGAAGTTAGCAGATTTTTTCTAAGACTGAGGAGCTATTGTCAACACCCATATTTGAATCGTTTATTTCAGAAACAGCATAACCAACATTTTTTTCGGAATTTGACTTTTTAGTATTTTTAGTATCTACAACATGAAATACATCGTTTGGTACAGAAATATCACATCTGCGATTAACCGTAGGGCTTCAAACTGGGCATTGAATCAGTCGTTTAGTGCAGAAACCACTCAAGTGACTGCCAGATGTGTTGTTTCTGCAACAAACTCGGGGTAAATTTATTTTTTGTGTAGAGCGATGTTGGAAACCCTAGCTGTCATCGTGCCCGTGTGCTCTTAACTTCCTTTCTGTAGGTCAGTGGAGTACGGAAGAATTGTTTAATAAGAGTTATGTAAACAAATATTAAAACTTTTTCACTTATGTTGTTTCTGCAATAAACGCTGTTTTCAAAACAAATTATATTGGTTTACTAATTTTCTGACGTTTGTTTGTCAATAATTTCTATCATTAAATAAAGTGTTTCATTTATATTTTTGTTTTTTTAATAAGTCCAAACCTGCAATCTATAAGAAAATTAGTAAACCAATATAATTAATTTTGAAAACAGCGTTTATTGCTGAAACAACATAAGTAAAAAAATTTTAATATTTTTTTCAGTGGCATGTCAACATTGATGATTAAGACCAACATCCAGGAATTTATAAACCACGGTAATTAACAATAAAAAAATACTAAATTAAAATGTTTGTTACTTTAAAAAAGAAACGTTTTTTTCATTTCCCTAAAATTTAAAAAATGTTGGTTATCAGTGGCGTAGATAGGCTTTGGGCAAGGGGGGATCTGGGGGCACCCCCACAGAAAAATTTTGAAAATTTTAACTCTTAAACTAGCTTTTTATGCAATCTAGAGGCATAGTGGAACTCATATTATACGGAATAATTTATGCAGACACGAGGTCGCTACGCGCACACCGGAAGCGGGCATTGGCTCGTTCTCCAAAAGAACGAGCTGAACACAGGGGGAGTTGTTTTGTGGTTTGATGTCATAATGATCTTACATTTCCTTTATTCTTTTTTGTATGTATACGTTTTAACTTCATTCACATAATTTTGATAAGTTGCCTTCACGTAGTTTTGGTGCTATTATTAAAAATACCATCTGTCATTTATTTTAATTAGGCTTGAAGAAATTACTTTTTATTTCATTTTACAGTATAATAAGATCACTGTATTGTCCAGTCAATTTACGCGATGACCTCAAAAAAACTGCAAGAAAACATTTTTTTATGGAATTCTACTTAAAAAAATATGAATTTTAACATATCCAAAGTTTACCAAAATCGGACCATGGTAACCTCACTAAAATCACGTTTCAAAATGGCGGCTTTTCCCACCATACAAAAATTTTTGAAAAAAGACATTCAACTGAATTTTGTATCAATTTTTTTTTAGATATTGACTTTGGACCGCCGCCAATCATGGTTGGGTGATTGGTTTTAAATTTTGACCGAGTTTACAATTTCGGCCGCCATCTTAAATCCACCATATTGAATATAAATATTTTTTTCAAATGTAAAGATGGTGTTGTGACACATCATTATGGACTAGATTTTTACCCTGAACACAATTCTGAAATCCGTTTTTGAAAATATGCATTCGTTAAAAAGATATGCTCAAATAAAAATTCATCCCTATATATTTCTTATGGACGTTTAATTTTTTTTAAGAATTTTTAAGAATAGTCTCTTATATCTCCAGTTCTAACTAAGGTATGTAGTTCGTTTTGATCTTAAAATACTCAGTAATTTAACGGCTTTTATATGAGCTATTGATCATTAAAATCGGACGACTGCTGGACGAGCTATAAGGCTAAAATCGACAAGAAAAACAATTTTTTGGAAGATTCATAGCACAGGTCCTAAATGGATTAAAAAGCTCGTTCTCCCCTCAAATTACTTAGAAGATTCTGGGCTTTCATGTGAGCTATGGCTTATTAAAATCGGACTTACTTAATTTGAGTTATGAACCTTCATTTACCATAAAATCTGTTCACTTTCGTAAATTGTATATAATTAATGACTCATACATAGAAAGCTAACAGAGATTCAAAACAGGTTTATGTTTCAATTAACTCAGTACATTATTTTGGCTTTCATTTAAGCTCGTAATCATTTAAATCGGTTGAGTTTGAGGTGAGATATAGACCACAAACCAACATAAAAATCAATTTTTTCAAAGTTTCATAATTATTTAAATATTTGTATCTCGAGTCCCAAACATGGCCTGCAAGTTGGATTGGTTTTGAAACACGTGCGGATCTACTAGCTTTCATTTGACATATTGATAATTGAAATCTGACAAAAATGGGACGAGTTATATTCTTTATTATCATCTTTGACAAAAAACAAATTTCTAAAAAATGGATTTTCTTGTAGATTTTAGCCTTATAGCTCGTTCAGCAGTCGTCCGATTTTAATCAATAGCTCATATAAAAGCCATTGAATGACTGAGTATTTTAAGACCAAAACGAACTACATACCTTAATTAGAACCGGAGATATAAGAGATAATTCTTAAAAAATCTTTAAAAAAGTTAAACGTCCATATGAAATGTATAGGGATGATTTTTTATTTGAGCATATTTTTTTAACGAATGCATATTTTCAATACCCCCGTTGCAGCAGTCCTGCATACTCAGCGAATTTCAAGTGCATAAATAAATAATTTAAATGAAGTCCTGCATCAAGTAAAATCAATACGGTATACATTCAAAAGAAAGCATGCAAAAATACTCTCCTAGTGGCTTTTAGGAGCAAAAGGCTATAACAAAATAACAGCCTATACTTGGCACGAAAATGCAATGTTCAAAACTTCAAAACAGCTGGCTTTTCCAATCTAATCATATGGGGAAATGACCAGCTGTTTAAGTTTGAGTCAAAAATTTCATAAACATCATCAGTAAAAATCTGTATTCGCTATAGTACATTTATTTGACATATTTAGTTACCTGGCTTTTAAATAAGCCATATATCTGTATCCACTTTGAATCAAATATCAGCTCACATGTTTTAATGTAAACAAAGCAGACGTTTTAGATCCCAATGCTACTTCCCAATGCTACTTAAATGGCAGTTATTTTATGTTATTTTTTGTTTTCTAGCAAACTTTAAGAAATTACAGTACTTTTCCTGAGTCCCTGACATTAAAACATTTAATTTGAGCCCTGTTCCCTCATCCTGTGATTTGCCAAATGCCCACAATTGCTATTCGAAAATAAATTATTCTCCATAAGATTAGTATGGAAAAATGCAGGTTTGCTGCCACAGAAATTTGAAAATGAGGTATCATAGGCTACAATATAATATATCTTAACAATATGAAGCCAATTATTACCCATAAGGTTAACATGGAGAATGAATATGCAAGTTTGCTGCCATGAAAATGTAAAGATAGGGTATTTTAGGCCATAATCCAGTATATTTCAACTATATGAAGCCACATATAAAGTTTTATCAAGATACGTTAAGAAATAAGGAAGAAATAGAATTTGTTTATGTCCCATAAGGATAACATGGGAAATGAGAATGCAGGTTTGCTGCAATAAAAAGGAAATATCGGGGATTTTAGACTAAAATACATTAGATCTCATCTAAATGAAGCCACAAACCAAGTTTTATTAAGATATGTTGTGAAATAAGTGAGATGTAGAATTTTACTTATTTCCTATAAGGATAACATAGGGTCAACGTACTGTGTTTACCACTTTCAATACCTCGGTAACCAATGGGCATAGAGCAATGGTTGAAAATATCAAATTGTTTGTTTTTTTTTGAGCTGAATCCAATGGTGCTAACCAAAATTGGATTATTTTTATTTTTCTATGTGAAAACCCCCAAAAACCCATTTTTGGGGGGGGGGTTTATCCCCCTTTACCCCCCCTTCCAGTGGTCTGATCGGGCTGGTTTTCGAACTCATCCGAATAATTACTACTTTACACACCTGTGCCAAATCTCATTCCGATCGGACCATTTTTGCGAGCGCTATCATGCTTACAGATACATATATATATATCTAGAAATTTGAACGAATGGTGTTTTTTGCTTATGGGGGTCCCAAAACAAAAAGTTATCATGGTCTTAGGCTTAAGTCTTACCATGAGACCTACGTTAATAGCTTCTTCCCTATAGGGGAAATTCGCTAAAAACGGATTTCAGAATTGTGTTCAGGGTAAAAATCTAGTCCATAATGATGTGTCACAACACCATCTTTACATTTGAAAAAAAAATATTTATATCCAATATGGCAGATCCAAGATGGCGGCCGAAAATGTAAATCGGTCAAAATTTTGAACCAGTCACCCAACGATGATTGGCCGTGGTCCAAAGTCAATATCTTGAAAAACATTAATTCAAAATGCAGTTGAATGTCTTTTTTCAAAAATTGTTTTATGGTGGGAAAACCCAACATTTTGAAACGTGATTTTAGTGAGGTTCCCATGGTCCGATTTTGGTAAACTTTGGATATGTTATAATTCATATTTTTTCAGTAGAATTCCATCAAAAAACGTTTTCTTGCAGTTTTTTTGAGGTTCCCCATGTTACTTTTCGTAGAATGACTGGCCTAATATAACAAATGAATACAGGAATCTGAATCAGTCCACTTCACTCCATTCTCTGCTAGCACTGATCACTGAAATATTGTTTCAGCATAGTTACAATATATAAATCTCATAGTTTTTTCACGTCACTAGTATCACCTTCACTCTCACTTTTTTGTTTTGGAGCGAAAAACCCCGTCAGTTTGCACTGTTTCGACATCACAACATATTGTAGTCACGTCGCGTCACTGCGAATTACGCAAAGTCACAGAACCAACTGACCGAGTTAAAAACGCATCCTAGTTTTTCCGGTATATAGGACTAAAAAATTCAGGACAGAATAAACATTATAATTTTTCTGTAAGATATAATTTTATAGGCGGCGAATTTTAATCTAATACCAATTCGGCTGTGAATGGCACGTTTTCAGTTGCGTTTTCAGACTGATATATCGTCTGTCTTTCATAACAGGGTATTTGCAAATCGGGGACCATCAGTGACTAAGGAACAGAAAATGCAAAATTTTGCTTTGATTCTGTTACAGTAACAGTTCACTTTCAGTTACGCATTCGCTGCTACCACTAATATTCCAAAATACTGTATTGTATTTTTAACCCTCTTGTCACCGATCCTGCCGCGTTCGTTTGGCGCGCAATACCTCAAAGATAACATGTTTTGACAGTTTTCGAACTACTAAATAAATAATAACAATAATAACTTTATTTATATATTTTTACAAAGATTTTTTATTTCTTATTGCGGTTAAAGAATTACTTCCTAGTTTAAAGTGGTAGCCTAACTTTAATTTTAGCGAATTTCCCCTAAAGGGAAGTAGCTATTACCGTAAGCGGCACGGTGAGACTTAAGCCCGGGACCATATTATTTTTTCATTTTGAGGTCCCTAGACCCCAAAAACACCGTTCGTTCATTTTCATATATATATACCTGTCCGTAGGCGCTATAACTTTTGTAAAAAAGGTCCAATCTTGATGAAATTTGGAACAAACGTGTAAAGCGTCATCAGGGTGTCTACCAGTCGGGAATTCGGGAAAATTCGGGAAAATGTCGGGGATTTTGTAAGGTTGGGAATAGTCGGGAAAAAGTAATGAATTTCGACTTTTGGTCGGGAAATTTGAATTTGGCAACAAAACAAAACGAAATAGCCGTTTTCTTCGTTATTGTCATCGTCTCGGCCGGCAAATCTCCCGAACGAATTGGGGCAGACAAAGTTTTAGCTATAGCACGACCAGAAAAGCTGTCGCTTACTCCGCTGCCGCAAGTTTCTCGGTCCTAATACAGCTGTAAAAACGCTCACTCGTTTCGCGGCCGACAAGTCTCTCGCTCTTTACGCGGCCGACAAGTCTCGCTCATTACGCGGCCGACAAACCTCGCTCTTTACGCGGCCGACAAGTATCTCGCTCTTTACGTGGCCGACAAGTCTCTCGCTCTTTACGCGGCCGACAAGTCTCTCGCTCTTTACGCGGCCGACAAGTCTCTCGCTCTTTACGCGGCCGACAAGTCTCTCGCTCTTTACGCGGCCGACAAGTCTCTCGCTCTTTACGCGGCCGACAAGTCTCTCGCTCTTTACGCGGCCGACAAGTCTCTCGCTCTTTACGCGGCCGACAAGTCTCTCGCTCTTTACGCGGCCGACAAGTCTCTCGCTCTTTACGCGGCCGATAAGTCTCTCGCTCTTTACGCGGTCGACACATCTCTCGTTAGTAATGCTACCTTAAAATCGTGTGCTCTTTTCGTGGCTATCATATCTATTGGCCACATGAAGGCCAGAATATCTATAACCCGGCCGGCAAGTTCCTCTGTCGTTTTGGGGTCAACAAACCTCTTTGGTCACATCGGGGCCGTCAGATATCTCGCTCTCTTTGCGGCCGTCAAATCTGCCGCTCTTTTCGCGGCCATCACATCTTTTGCTTTTATTGCGGCCGGAAATAGCATTACCGGCATTGGTCGCATTTTGGCCGATGACTTCATCCCTCTTTTCGTGAGCGTTAGACCTCTCGGTTGTATTGCGGCCAGAAAATCGCTCACTTATTTTGGGACCAAAACATTTTTCGGTCGTCTCGTGGTAGACAAATTTGTTGATCTTTTCGTGGCCGTCACATCTCTCAGTCGTATTGCGATAAGAAAATCGCTCAATCTTTTCGCGGACGGAATATCTATCATTTATACCGTAGCCGACAAGGTTTTCGGTCTCGTTGCGATCGGGAATATTTCGCTTGATTTGCGGCAGGTAAATCTCTTGGTCGCATCGCGGCCGATGACCTTACTCATTTCGCGGCCATTAGACCACGGGCATATTGCGGCCGGAAAGTCGCTAACTCGTTTTAGCAATGAAACATTTTTCGGTCGATTCGCGGCAGACAAGTTCCTTGCTCTTTTAGTGGCCATTATGTCTCTCGGTCGTATTGCGACAAGAAAATCGCTATTTTTTCGAGGCTAGAGATATTGTAGTTTACAACATGGCTGGCAAATCTTTTGGACTTATTGCGGCCGGAAATCTTTCGCTTGTTTTTCGGTGGTCGGGTGGCCGATTGGTTCTTGATCATATTGTGTCGCTTACTCTTTTCATAGCCGTTACATGATTCGGTCGTATTGCGGCCGGCAAATCTCTCTGTCACATCGTGGCTGTCAAATCTCGGTCGTTTTTACCACGGCCGGAAAATCTCTTGGTCACAACGTGGCCGGAAAATCGCTCGTTCTTTCTGCAGCCAGAAATCTCGGTCGCATTACGGCTGGCAAATATATTGGGCTTATCGCAGTTATCTTGCTCATCTTTTGGCGATCTTTCGCTTACATTGTAACCGTCTAAATGTATTTATTTACAAATATCGTTCTCAATATTCGTTATATGAGGCAATGGTCATGTTTCCTATGGTCGGGAATTTTTTTAATTTGTCGGGAAAAGTCTGGAAAAAGTCGGGATTTTCATATATGAAATTTGGTAGACACCCTGGTCATTCATGACTTCGAGTTTGAAAACCAGCAAGATTGGTTTACTCTAAGAAGGTTTCTTTGAAAAAATGAAATTTATTTTCAAGATTTAACACCTTTTAGCGAATTTCCCCTATACGGAAGAAGCTATTACCGTAGGTCTCATGTTAAGACCTAAGCCCGAGACCATGATAACTTTTCGTTTTGGGGCCACCAGAAGCAAAAAACACCATTCGTTCGAATTTTAGCGAATTTCCCCTATAGGGAAGAAGCTATTACCGTAGGTCTCATGGTAAGACCTAAGCCCAAGACCATGATAACTTTTCATTTTGGGGACCCCAGAAGCAAAAAACACCATTCGTTCAAATTTATATATATATATATATGAAGATTTTGTTCACATGTTAGGACTACTAATGTTATGAATAATAATAAATAAATAACTGAGTATCCTTTCATTTAGCATCGATTTATTCGATCTACTAGTTTCGACACTTAGGTCATTTTCAAGATCTGAAATAAAATAAACTTAACCTATCTAAAATTATTTAAAAAATATCAACATTGATTGTATCATCTGATTTCTTAGTATTCTTTTGGTTCAGTTGTTTTTCTTAGTTAATTCATTTTTCATTTCTTTTATTTTATTATATATCGGGTTTCTGATTTTTACTTGAGAATTCAGTACTTTGTCTGAATTTTGATTCCACATAATTCAAATCACCCTTGGATACATGATCCATGATCCACCGAATGTTAAATATACCCATGAAGAAATCTGATTACGAAGAAGAAAGAAAAACTATTAAATATTTAGCATTTAAAAACGGTTATGACCCAAAAATGATTGAAAATATGATAAAGAAAATAAAACGAAGAAAACATTCTCAGTCAAATAAAAACAACCAGGACAATAACAAGAAATATATCAGCGTACCATATAATACACAAATTAACAAAGCTATAAGAAAAACATTTGAAAAATCAAACTATTATTTAAGCTACAAAACAAAAAACAATACTTTTCAAATGATTAATAAGCGAGCAGCTGAAACAAGAAACAAAACTCCAGACTACAACAAACCCGGTATATATAAACTAAAATGTTCAGAATGTGACGCAATATACATCGACCAAACCGGAAGAACGTTTAAAGATCGATTCCGAGAACACATTCAAGCGCTAAGGACAAATAACAATACGTCCATGAAGTCCAGTTTTGCTGAACATTTACTCCAATCCAACGACTCATACAGAAATATAGAAGAAAATATGGAGATTTTATCTTATGAAATCAAAGGAGAAAAAATGAACTCGAAAAAAATGTTTCATATATATATGAACAGCTTAACAGAACCAGACAAAGTACTAAATTCTCAAGTAAAAATCAGAAACCCGATATATGATAAAATAAAAGAAATGAAAAATGAATTAACTAAGAAAAACAACTGAACCAAAAGAATACTAAGAAATCAGATGATACAATCAATGTTGATATTTTTTAAATAATTTTAGATAGGTTAAGTTTATTTTATTTCAGATCTTGAAAATGACCTAAGTGTCGAAACTAGTAGATGGAATAAATCAATGCTAAATGAAAGGATACTCAGTTATTTATTTATTATTATTCATATATATATATATATATATATATATATATATATATCTACGTGTCTGTAAGCACGATAGCACTCGCAAAAATGGTCCGATCGGAATGAAATTTTGCACAGGTGTGTAAAGTAGTAATTATTCGGATGAGTTCGAAAACCAGCCCGATCGGACCACTGGAAGGGAGGGTAAATGGGGGTAAACCCCCTCAAAAATGGGTATTTTAAGTTTTTCACATAGAAAAATAAAAATAATCCAATTTGGTTTGGCACCATTGAATTCAGCTCGAAAAAACAAACAATTTAGTATCTTGAATCATTGCTCTATGTCCATTGGTTACCGAGATATTGAAAGTGGTAAACACAGTACGTTGTCCCTATGTTAACCTTATGGGAAATAAGTAAAATTCTATATCTCGCTTATTTCTCAACATATCTTAATATCTTAATATCTTGGTTTGTGGCTTCATTTAGATGAGATCTAATGCATTTTAGTCTAAAATCCCCAATATTTCCATTTTTATGGCAGCAAACCTGCATACTCATTTCCCATGTTATCCTTATGGGAAATAAAAAATCCTTTATCTTCCTTATTTCTTAACGCATCTTGATAAAACTTTGTATGTGGCTTCATCTAGTTGAAATATACTGGATTATGGCCTAAAATACCCTATTTTTACATTTTTATGGCAGCAAACCTGCATACTCATTCTCCATGTTAACCTTATGGGTAATTAAAAAAGTTGTGTAGTTTGCTCATTTCTCATAATATCCGGATAAGAACTGGCATGGGGCTTCATACAGTTAATATCTACTTGATTATGGCTTAAAATACCCAAATCATCAAATTCCTGAGGCAGCAAACCTGTGTACTCTCTTTCCCAATGTTAACCTTATGAGAGGTAAATAAAATTGGATAGCTTTCTTATTCCTCAACATATCTTGATAAAACATGTTATGTGGCTTCATATTGTTAAGATATATTATATTGTAGCCTATGATACCTCATTTTCAAATTTCTGTGGCAGCAAACCTGCATTTTTCCATACTAATCTTATGGAGAATAATTTATTTTTGAATAGCAATTGTGGACATTTGGCAAGTCACAGGATGAGGGAAAAGGGCTCAAATTAAATGTTTTAATGTCAGGGACTCAGGAAAAGTACTGTAATTTTTTTAAGTTTGCTAGAAAACAAAAAATAACTTAAAATAACTGCCATTTAAGTAGCATTGGGATCTAAAACGTCTGCTTTGTTTACATTAAAATATGTGAGCTGTTTGATTCAAAGCCATATGGTGGATACAGACATATGGCTTATTTAAAGGCCAGATAACTAAATCATATGTCAAATAAATGTAGTATAGTCAATACAGATTTTTACTGATGATTTTTACGAAATTTTTTACTCAAACTTAAACAGCCGATCATTTCCCCATATGATTAAATTGGAAAAGCCAGCTGTTTTGAAGTTTTGAACATTGCATTTTCGTGCCAAGTATAGGCTATTATTTTTTTTATAGCCTTTTGCTCCTATAAGCCACTATGAGAGTATTTTTGCACGCTTTCTTTTGAATGTATATTGATTTTACTTGATGCGAGACTTCATTTAAATTATTTATTTATGCACTTGAAATTCGCTGAGTATGCAGGACTGCTGCAAAAGTGGTATTTATATATATATATCTATCTATCTATATATATATATATATATATATATATATATATATGTATCTGTAAGCACGATAGCGGCCGTAAATATGGTCCGATCTTATGAAATTTGTTACAGAGATGTAAAGTGGTAATCGATTGGACGAGTTCGTGAACCAGCCCGATCGGACCATCGGAAGGGGGGGTAAATGGGGATAAACCCCCCCAAATTTGGGTTTTTTGAGATTTTTACATAGAAAAATAAAATTAATCAAATTTTTGTTGGCACCATTGAATTCAGCTAAAAAAAAACAAACAATTTAGTATCTTGAATCATTGCTCTATGCCTATTGGTTACCGAGATATTGAAAGTGGTAAACACAGTACGTTGTCCCAATGTTAACCTCACATATCTTAATAAAACTTGGTTTGTGGCTTCATCTAGATGAGATCTAATGTATTTTAGTCTAAAACCCCCGAAATTTCCATTTTTGAGGCAGCAAACCTGCATAATCATTCCCCATGTTATCCTTATGGGAAATAAAAAAATTCTATATCTTCCTTATTTTTTAACATTTCTTGATAAAACTTGGTACATGGCTTCTTCTAGTCAAGGTCTACTAAATAATGAATTAAAACCAACCAGTTTTAACATACCTGTTGCAGCTAACCTGCATACTCATCCCCCATGTTATTCTTATGGAGATTACAAAACATGACAAATTTCGCTATGTTGGATTCGCACTTGAAATTCGCTGAGTATGCAGGACTGCTGCAAAAGTGGTATTTATATATATATATCTATCTATCTATATATATATATATATATATATATATATGTATCTGTAAGCACGATAGCGGCCGTAAATATGGTCCGATCTTATGAAATTTGTTACAGAGATGTAAAGTGGTAATCGATTGGACGAGTTCGTGAACCAGCCCGATCGGACCATCGGAAGGGGGGGTAAATGGGGATAAACCCCCCCAAATTTGGGTTTTTTGAGATTTTTACATAGAAAAATAAAATTAATCAAATTTTTGTTGGCACCATTGAATTCAGCTAAAAAAAAACAAACAATTTAGTATCTTGAATCATTGCTCTATGCCTATTGGTTACCGAGATATTGAAAGTGGTAAACACAGTACGTTGTCCCAATGTTAACCTCACATATCTTAATAAAACTTGGTTTGTGGCTTCATCTAGATGAGATCTAATGTATTTTAGTCTAAAACCCCCGAAATTTCCATTTTTGAGGCAGCAAACCTGCATAATCATTCCCCATGTTATCCTTATGGGAAATAAAAAAATTCTATATCTTCCTTATTTTTTAACATTTCTTGATAAAACTTGGTACATGGCTTCTTCTAGTCAAGGTCTACTAAATAATGAATTAAAACCAACCAGTTTTAACATACCTGTTGCAGCTAACCTGCATACTCATCCCCCATGTTATTCTTATGGAGATTACAAAACATGACAAATTTCGCTATGTTGGATTCGCACTTGAAATTCGCTTAGTATGCAGGTCTGCTGCAACGGGTGTATTTACTAATTATTTTTAAATTTAATTGTCAAAATTGAATTCAGCTTAAAAAACAAACAATTTAGCATTTTAAATTATTATTCTACGTCAATCCGTTGCTTAGATATTGGATAATATTGGATGTGCTAAACACAGTACGTTGTCCAATATTATTTTTAATTTTTCCCTCCAAAAAGTATAGTCACCCTGATTTGAGATGTTTTTTAAAAATACAATTCTGAACATATGATTAAATTTTCATGTGATAAATATTTTATTTGTGTTTATTTTGAATAGTTAGAGTTCATTGATCAAGATTTTGCAGAAAATATATACTATATAAAAAAATACAAATTATTTTTAAATTTAATAAAGAAAGCATGAGCATTTGAAGGGGGGGATGTCTTGGTCTAGACTGCCTGAAAATGTAGCATAATAAATGGTATGTTTACAATGATGAGGATTGATAATATGTTTTATTGAAATTGGCTGGAGATGTAGGTCTGTTGCAACAGGAATGTTTTAATTTACTGTAAAACTGATCATATGATTGAATTTAATTCTTTCATGAGATTAAGTTATTTGTTAGTTTTGAGTGTTTTGAGTTCATTGATTTTATGTTTGTTGACATTTATATACTTTAACAGATTAAAGTTATTAAAAATTAAAAGACTAAGAATTATATAAAATACAAAAGTGTATGTATTACTAATGAAAACCAATGTGGTCTCTTTGTTAATTTTCCTCATGTTTAAAGCTCATGAATGATTAGATATGTGTTTTTAGTATATTATTTACTTAATGTATTCAATTAATTATTTCCTTCAAATAAGTTGAATGCTCACATATACAAAATAAATCCAATAGAAATTCGCTGAGTAGGCAGGTCTGCTGCGACAGGGGTATTTTTGAGTATAATTAATTTTTTTACATACTGTAGGGCCAAGGGGTGGATATATCCCCCTTATCCCCCCCCCCCCGTACCTACGCCACTGTTGGTTATGCTGTTTCTGAAATAAGCGATTCATTTAGAGAATCCAATCCCAGGATTCCACATGATTTTGAGGTGTATGCCAGGACTATCTAGCTCAAACCTGGCACTTACTGGATTGTCAAATTAAAGTGTAGAATAAATTTTGATTAAGTTATCAGTTATAATAACGTTATAATGAAGGAAAATTAGTTAGTACGAAGTTATCACCAAGTAGCCATGATTTGATGAGCTTCTTTCCGTCTTATATCTTTACTAAGTGATTTCAGTTCTCAAAAATCAATATTCTCAAAATTTTTAAAGCATTTACAGGTAAATTTTATTTTGTTTCTGATATACCAAAATTACTAATCAATCTATTTCTTTATTTTTATGTAATTTATTTATTTAACTTATGTTTAAATAGTGTTCTTTTTTGTATGCATTATGATGATGTGTTCTGCTTTAACTAACCTGACATCTATTATCCAGAGTTATGATGAAATCAGACATATCGTTAATATTTCTAATTTTCTTGTTATTCTTTCTCTTATTATATCTTTTTGTCATTATTTATTTGAGAAAAATTAAATGTTTATGTTAGGTTTTTAATTAATTTCCCTGTGACTTACAGTCGACCAGCATGACGATGATCTCGTCCTGGGCGTCCTGGAACCAGCCGTGTGTTATCAGCATTGTCGGTTTTTGTGGGTCGTAAGACTTGTCATAGAACAAGTTCAATCCTTTTTCCAAATCCACAGCCCTCCAGGTCCTCTCCTTATGTTCGTTCAGCCTGAAATACTCTTGTATATAACAATTATCCTGCAAGTATACTGTTCCTGATGAAAAGACTAAAGGTTTTCAAGATTACATACCCCAAAACTAACAATAAATTTTGAAACTACAAGAGCTCTATGTTTCAAGAGTCTATGTTAAATTTTACTACTTTTTGCTGCACTTGGGTTATCGAAGTGTCATTTAGAGTTATTGGTTCCCAAAATAAAATTTAGTAGAACTTACAGATTTAAAAGTTGATTGTAAATTTACAGATTTTTAGAGTGTTATTTACAAATTTTAATACAGAATAAATATATTCTGAATGCATAATAAATTATTTATTTTGAGAAAGAAAAAAACACTGTGCATCTTTATATTTGAAATAGTTTACAGAATAAAATTTTATTTTGAGATTTAGTCACAATAAATGTCACCTTTAGGGGTAGTTTAAAACAACTTTTTGGTCGATTCAATGGTGATGGGGGATCCTTCCTTAATCTATAAACCATCTGCAGTTCCGATTGGACCTACAGTGAGCTGATTTAACTCACAGAAAACCCATGATCAGCACCATGGCCGAACAGAAAAACTGAGTTTGCTTGATAATTTATGATACATCAGTACCGAACAGAAAATCTGAGTTTGCTTGATAATTTATAATATTTTTGTTCACCTGGAGCTACCTAAGGTAATAATTATTCTTGGACCCAAAATTAACAAAACAGATATTACTTTTTGCAATTAACGTTATTTCTACACTAGACAAGCTCAGAAAGAGCTTTTAGAATGTGACAAGTCTGTTCGAAATTGTGTGGGGCCCTTTAAAATCTGTAGAAATAGAGCTTGGATAGAGCCGGTTTGTTGAGTGTGCTGGTTCTTAGAGTGCTGTTTAAAAGAGCTTTATGAATATGGATTTTGTGTATGGTTGAGTTACCAGTAGTTTTTATAATATAACATTGTTGGACTAGAAATGTTCAAATGCTACATGCTATACTGCTAATTTTGGCATAAAAAGAACAATAATTGGAATTATCTATTTAAAATACAAACAACGAACCCTGTTTTAGGTGTGCACCCAATGACTTCACTTACATATAAAGTCTCATCTGAGCTGTTGATCCCCAACCTGTTGGTAATCCTACCACAGGGTAGGCAGAAATCCCTGTTCAAACAAATATGCCATGATTATTTGGGTCCTTCCACTAATTGCTCCTGTAGTTTTAGATTAAGATCATATTTAATAATTTTTGGTTTAGAACTATTTACTTTAAAATATTGTAGATCACCCAAAAATCTCTATTTTTAATTACGTACATGAAAATTTTCAATAGAAATTGTGGGTGCTTGGCAGATTGCAGGGTGATGGGAAAGGACTCAAATTGAAGGTCTTGATCCCAGCAGGAACTCGGAAAAAATTTTGAAATTACTTAAAGTCTGCATAAAAATGGGAAATAAATGGCAATACTTTTATGTTATTTAAAAGCATTCTAATCGAAAAATGTCTGCATTGTTTACTTTAAAAATATGTGTCCTGATACTTAATTCAAATAAGCCACATGCTAGATGTTTACATACAGTTAATTTAAATGCCTGTTAACTATTTAGGTTGAGGTACTTTGACAAATAAAGGTGTGTTACCTTGTGTGGGTTAGCCGATGTTCTTGAAAGAAGTTGTTTCCTGATACGTATTTCGCCGTTAGTGCGGCATCTTCTGGGGAAGTAATCCTGGTACCATATCTCTATTTACAGTTCTATTTACACCTTCACTACGTTTTTAGTTCACATTTCGGTGGCGGCGCAGCGTGTGACGGGACACACATCCTAAGGGAGCCGGTGGCGCTGTATTGCGGCGCGCGGCGGTCCAGTGGTTTCATGGGGGTAACTGGCAACTGGAGGCGACGGTGCGGGGGATGAATGGTGGGCGCGGAACTTGGGGATTTCCAAGGTTCTGCCGTTTTTCTTTTCTTGTTGCTGGTTTGAATCGGCATCACCATATTGACTGCTTTTTAAGTTTTCTATTTTATGGATGGTTTGAAAAATCAAGGTGTAAATGTGAAAAATCAATGTGTAGAATGTGTAAATAGAACTGTAAACAGGGATAGGCTACCAGGATTACTTCCCCTGGAGATGCTAAACCAGCGGCGAAATACGTATCGGGAAACAAGTTCCTCCAAGAACATCAGCAAACCCACACCACAACAGTACGTCCGCCCGCCATTCCCAGAGTATGGGATGCAATATGCGCTAAACGCATTGAGTGCTCGCGTCGCTTTTTAGTTGGCATCATTAATTTTATCACAATTAATTGTATCCACTCAAAAACCTGTCTTCCGTTGTTTTTTCAATTTAAAGATCAAGGGGGGTTCAAACCCCTAAACCCCCCCCCTGGATACGCCACTGCAGACATAGGCTGGAATCCCCAGGTGGAATTTCACTACTACTGTACTATTATTAAACCAGCAGTTACCCCATGGCTTCGCTCACAATAAAATTTACAGTGTAATCAACAAATAGTAAACAGATTACAGTAAATATGACGGATCTGAAGAACTGAATAAAAAATTGTTAAACCGAGATATGTGATGTAAAAGTCTCATCACGTATTTTGGGATAGTGTAGGATTTTTCTAAAATATTATATTGAGGGATTTGTTATATTGAGGTTCTTTATATAAAGGTCATACTATAACACCTTTTTCTTGAGTCATGAGTCATAAGTCATACATTATTTATGAACTAATACCCTTTAATTACTTGACAATATATCAAATTTGGATGGCAAAAGGTTGTGCAGTGCTCTGAATTATTTTAGTTTATAACTGTTTGGTTAATCATCTTCGCTCTCGCACCAGTATTATGCAAGTATGCAGATTCTCCATAGAATTTTTAATTATGTACTTGTTTAATGAAATCACAGTTTAAATTACCGGTATAGGATGTTAACCTTCCATATTTCTTATTAAAAGTTATAAGAAATAGCTCCATGTTGTTTACTACCCCCACCACTATAAAGATTTTAAAAATCTTTTATTCAATCTTAGCTCATTTGTAGTATGTTCATTTTTGTTCTTTAAGGTTTGCCTAGAATAAGCTGCCCCTGGACAAAATAAAACAAACTATTCTTTTGTTTAAAAATTCTAAAATATTCCTAATGTATATATATTTCCCCTCAATTCCTCCGTAAGAATTGATTATTCCACCAGAATATAGTTATAAATTGCATTCCGGGATTTGTATAGATTAGTGATTTTCATGTAAACAGATTATTTTACTACAGCACAGTCCGTTGGTGGCTAAAATACTAAAGTACCTCTCTCTTTCAATCATGCCATGATTTACTCTCAAGACTCACCACAAAAGGCAGCGTACCTTCAAGGTTTAAACTATACTGAACATGTTGTTTTATATGAAAAAGGAATTCGCTAAAGAATTGTATCTGGCAATACTGTAACAAAAAACACCGTTAGGGTATGTTCATACCGGAGCTGGGAGGCAAGCCTGGTGTAGCCGGTTGGGTAGCCGGGAGGGAAGCTTTGACCCAGGCTCTGACCCTGGCTCAGAGCGATTATATCAGCTGATGTTTGATTCAATAAACAATATGTCAAATTAAATATGATTGTTTACTTTTAGTTTGGTTCATTTAGAACTTTATGTTATCTACATGTTTTAAATTGTTTTTATTTATTAGTTTGATAACTTAGATGAAGATAAATAAAGAATATAACTTTAAATAAGAGTATTACTTTCATTGCAAATGACTGAGATAAAACAGTAACTACTTAACCAAGAAATACACTGAGATCTCCGAGTGGACTAATAAAAGAGGTGGATGAATGGACGCAACTTGGTGAATTTTAAATTCTGTGTAGAAATTTCAAAGATTACTCTTAGTCCAGTCAATTTACGCGATGACCTCAAAAAAACTGCAAGAAAACATTTTTTGATGAAATTATACTTAAAAAAATATGAATTTTAACATATCCAAAGTTTACCAAAATCGGACCATGGGAACCTCACTAAAATCACGTTTCAAAATGGCGACTTTTCCCACCATACAAAAATTTTTGAAAAAAAGACATACAACTGCATTTTGTATCAATTTTTTTCAAGACGTTGCCTTTGGACAGCGGCCAATCATCGTTGGGTGATTGTTCTAAATTTTGACAGAGTTTACGTTTTCGGCCGCCATCTTGGATCCGCCATATTGGATATATAAATAATTTTTTTCAAATGTAAAGATGGTGTTGTGACGCATCATTATGGACTAGATTTTTACCCTGTACACAATGCTGAAATCCGTTTTTAAAAATATGCATTCTTTAAAAAGATATGCTCAAATAAAAATTCATCCCTATACATTTCTTATGGACGTTTAATTTTTTTTAACATTTTTTAAGAATTATCTCTTATATCTCCGGTTCTAATTAAGGTACGTAGTTCGTTTTGGTCTTAAAATACTCCGTCATTTAACGGCTTTTATATGAGCTATTCGTAAGGTGATCATTAAAATCGGACGACTGCTGGACGAGCTATAAGGCTAAAATCGACACGAAAATCCATTTTTAGAAATTTGTTTTTTGTACACACTGGGGTGTGTACAGTGTGCTATTTCCACCTGCAGTCTAGGCGTCTGGAAAAACAATCAGTAACGACAAATGCGTGCCAGTCATTCCACGCTCATTTTAGAAGTAAATTTTAAGCGTTTTAGAAGTAAATTTTACAAGGGAACTCGTAGATATGCAAACTTTCGTCTTCAGATCAATAGTGTGCTTGATAAGCAAAGGGGGAGACTGGTGGGAGAGCCTACAAGGAAGCCAAAGAGGAGCTGAAACAAGCCAAAGAAAACTTTTCAAACGGGAAAATGTCTCGTAAGAGTTTCTTGTAGTAGGATGTGTGGAAATAAATAAGAGTGTTCTACCTGAATAGAGTAGGCTTTATTTTACACAATTCAACATATAAAAATACATAGTTAAAGTTTAATCTGAGGATCATAGAATGTTAGTAAATAACAGTTATATAAACAAACAATAATTAATAACTGAAATAATCAGGTGTTGGAATATTTTTACTACATTCTCCCCAGCTAATCATATATTTGCGTCAAAATTGTGGGCGTTTGGCAAGTCGTAGAAAGATGGGAGAGGGCTCAAATTAAAGGTATTTATTCCGTGATGACGGGAAAAATACTGAATTTGCTTGAAATTCACTAGAAAACGAGAAATAATGTAAAAGATCCGCCATTTAAAAAGCATTGGGATCCAAAAACGTCTGCTTTGTTTACATTAAACATGTGTTTCTTATACTTTATTTAAAACCACATGCTAGATGTTGATATGGTATATTTAAAAATTTAGCTATAAATATGAAGGTTGAACGTACTGTAAGAAATAACGGTTTTTACCTTTAAATTTTCTGATTTTACGATTTAAGAACCTCAACATGCTCACAATTTGAAAAAAAACACGAGGGATTACATACATTTGTTTTGTTAATATTATGACATGTATTAGCAGCTGATGCTGTTTTTATATCCAAGTGTTTTGTAATATCAACACAATCAAAAAGCGCAGACTATACGTACAGAGAAGACTTATAATTTTTAAGGCCTAGCTCTGGCACTTTTATGTGCGGTCGGAAATGGTCACAGTTTTGTCCAAGCAACATGAGAGTGTGCTTCAGTAACAGCGATTGAGTGCAACATCAACTTTAAATTTCATCTTATTAAAAGGGTTCACCTTTAAATTTTGCCAATAAAAGTACATTTAATCTTCAGTCTATCAAAACAAAGTTGTGTTTACTCATGGGCAAACCATAAAAACGTATGGGACGTAAGGTAAAATCAATATGTCCTAGGTGTTTACTAAGCTGGTGGTCTCCAAACCTAACTCCCGTATGGAGTGGAGCCAGAGGCGCCAATGTGGTTCGTGGAAGCGTCAAGGGGAGACCATTTTCTCATTTCATCCTTACCTACTTGCCTATTGTAGCTTCAATGTAGCCTCAATCGAATGTTTCCATAATAAATACCCGTTAACTGTCCAATATTTCTTTTGAACCAGCTGGAGGCTACATACAAGCTTGATGACGGTCTCTTGATGACGTCACAATTTGTTTACATTTTTGGGTTAAATGTTACGTCTTTCCTGGGGATAAAATCTGTGGTTAATCTTTAGAACTTCTTCAAACTAGCCTCATGTTCATATATTGAATTGTAAACTAAGTGAGCTGGGTTAGTTTTAAGGTCGACGGATAGCGCCACTGTTCCAAAGATTCAGCCCTATACCATTGACTTTAGTCAATGCCTATACTATACTCTAATGCCCTTTCTTAAAATTCTGAGACGTACTAGCAAATCTCACAAATACCTTTAACATTACACTTAAAACTTCAAAATCTGTCAAACTGTTTCAGAGTTGTAAGTGTGTAGAAAACCAATTGCGCATTAATATATCGATTATTAAATATCTTACATTAAATGTTCAGTATTTAAATTTTATTTTTAGGGGCTTTGGCCCCTACAAGCCACTAGTATAAATTAAAAGCTCGAAGATGTGCCGGTAGTCTCCTCTGTCGAGAGCTTCTTCTCTGTAATGGGGAGTCATCAGTTTGTGGGGATTTTTGAGGTGATTCTTGAGTAGGGGAATTCCTCCAATACTTCTGCTATTGAAGGAGATGAGTCTAGATTCGTCGTATCTGTCTCGTTTTCATTTGTATTGGTTCGCCCCAAATTCCTCTCAGATTCCTCAAAAGTAATTCTATCAACTATTGTTTTCCCATACGGGGCTAAGTTGCGAGTAGATACTGTGGTCTCACGCCCATCTGGTAACCGTACATGAGCGTAGTCGGAGTTTCCTTCTATTAGTGTTACTTCCTCCACCAAGGGTTCATATTTAGAGTTTCTGATTTGACGTCTCATCAACACTTGTCCAGGAGTCATCAACCAGGATGGTGTGGAAATTCCATTTGTTGATCTTCTAGGGTGTAAACATTCGCTCATGTTGAGAACAATTTTTCGCTGTACAAAGCAAGGATCAGATGGAGTGAAGAGCTTTGTCCAATTCAAGTTCCCACTTGGTGACATCAAGTTGATCATTCTTAAGCGCGAGTTGCACTGTTCTCCAGATAATGCCATTATACCTCTCAACCTGTCCATTACATTGAGGGTTGTATGCAGAAGTTCGGCTAGAGGCAATGCCATTCAGAGCTAGGAATTCTTTCAATTCTTTAGACATAAAACAAGTTCCCTGGTCAGAATGAATATAACTTGGTGTACCGAAAAGTGCGAATAATTGTTTTAGTTTACTGATAACAGTTGAAGACGACGTATCGGGACGGGGGTACGCAAAAAGAAATCGCGAATACTCATCAATGATCGTGAGCATGTATCGATTTCTTGAACAAGAGGGAAGGGGACCCTCAAAATCCAGACTAAGTCGTTCAAATGGTGAAGTTGCTTTTATTAGACTGCCTTGATGTTTGAAGAATCTTGGTTTCACTTCAGAACAGACTTTACAAGAAGCAGTCATTCTTCATATTTCGTCAAGGGAGTATGGTAGGTTTTTGCTTCGGATCCAGTGATACATTCGAGTTTCCCCTGGGTGACACATTAATTCATGATATTCTTGAAGTCTGTTCATCTTGTCAATCATTGAACACACACGTGATAAACTATCAGCAGCCACATTCAGTTTGCCAGTTCTGTAGATAATATCATAGCTGTAGCAAGATAGCTCAAGTCTCCATCTCATGATTTTATCGTTCTTTATTTTCCCTGATATTTTCCTGATAAACATGAACGAAACAGACTTCTGGTCAGTTATTAATTTGAAACGTCTGCCCAGCAAATAGTGTCTCCATTTTCGTATAGACTCCACGATCGCATACGCTTCTTTTTCAACTGAACTATGGTTTAGTTCGCTGTGTGACAGGGCTCTTGAGAAAAATGCGACTGGTCTTCCATCCTGTGTCAGTGTTGCTGCTATCACAGTATCAGATGCATCTGTCTCAACGGTGAATGGAAGTTCAGGGTTTACAGGACTCATAGAAGCATTTTCGATTTCTTGTTTTAGTTGATTAAATGCATCAATCGCTTGTTTTGTCAGAGGAAAAGAGCTGGTTGTTAGAATCTTTATCTTTTCTGAAAACCGAGGAACATACCTTGAGAAGTGGGAAAACATACCTACAGCCCTTCTGAGAGAAGACGAGTTTGTTGGCAAGGGAAAATTCTTAAGGGGCAACAGGCGATCAGAGTCAGGTTTAATAGTTTTATTGCTTATTGTATATCCAAGGAGGTTGATAGATTTCATTGAAAAAGAAATAATGCTTTTTGAAGGTAAAAAATAAAGGGGAATCGAACCTAGTGAAAAATTTTTTTAAATTAGGGGGGCATGACCCTCTCCCAGTACGTAAAAAAGCGGGGTCGGAGGGGGTTGCCGATGGTGGCAATGAATTTCTCGCCCCAAAAATAGGGGGTGCCCTGAAAATCAGCCGTGGTGTTCAACTAAAATATACACCCATCCCCCAGATCCCTATACAAAGGATCAAATGGGGGGGTTTGCCCCCTATTTTGAGTTTGGGGTGTGTTGGGTGTGTGGGGACAGTACAAAATAGGTATATTTGTAATAAAAAAAGTAAGAGGGATTGAATCTAGTGAAAAAAGAATTTTTTTTAATTAGAGGGCACAACCCCTTACTACATAAAAAGGGGGGGTTGTAGGGGGGTCACCGATGCTGGTCGCAATGAATTTCCCGCCCCAAAAATAGTGAAAAATAAAAAAATGGTGGGAAAATTCCCTCCGGAACATTCCCACCCCCCAAAGCTAAAAGCCATGTAGAATTTTTTTTTATTTTTCTCAAAAAACAATGGAAAAAACAGCTAAGTCCGTACCTTGTTATATATTTTTAAATATATAAAATACTATGCAACTCTTTTTTATTACTTTTCCCATACTGACATAGTCACAAATAACCAAGAAACAAAAAATGGCAAACTTAAATGGAAAATGATTCTTACTTAACTAATGAGAGTGTTTTATACTTTGTTTTCTTTCCTTTTAAAAAAAACTAGAGGCTTGAAGGGGCTAATAGCCCCTAAACATAATCCTTCTTAATATAGTACAAAATACCTTCTTAGAAAATAGGCTTTTGGATCCACAAAATTATGATTATTTCTAGCATTTGGTTTTAATTAAACAAATCAGACATTTTAATATCCTAATGGTTTTTAAATGACAGCTATTTTACGTTATTTCTCATTTTATGGTAAGCTTAGAGCAATTTCAGTATTTTCCCCGAGTCCCTGAGATGGAGACCTTGGTTTCAGCCCCCCCCATCATCCTGCGATCTTCCAAACGCCCACAATTTCTTCGCAAAAATTTCGCTTACGTAATTATATATATATGTATAGATCATTTGGTATTAAATCTGCATCGTTACAACATAAACTAAACAAACGTACTAAACTTTCTATAATTTTAAATTATGAAAAACTCAAACCCTTAATTATTATAAAATCAGAAAATCTTAAATTTAAAATATTTTTGTTATAGTACATTGAACGTGCATAGTTAGCTGCATTTTGAAACAAATCCCACATGTCAACATCTACCATATGGCTTTGAATCAAGCATTAACACCACATGTTTAATGTAAACAAAGCAGACGTTTTTCAATCCCAATGCATTTTAAATGGAAGATATTTTTCGTTATTTCTCATTTTCTGGTAGATTTGGACATAATCTGATATTTTTCCCGACCCCCTGGGACCAAGACCTTTAATTTGAGCCCTCTCCCATCATCCTGCGAGCTGTCAAACTCTCACAATTTTGATTGAAAAAAATCGCTTACAGAATCTACTATATATTTGTCAAATTCCACTCACCTATCATCGCACAGCCCAAACTACTTGACCTAGAACCTTGAAACTTTGCATGAACGTTCCTCTCAGGGCATAGGCATCCACTAAGAATGGATTTTTAAAAATTCCCTCAGGGCTATGCCCTATGATATACCAAAGTTTCAATGTTAAAGTATAGGGAAGTTCATTTAGTTGTCATGGCAACCTTAACGTTAAATCATGATTACAAGGACGTTTTTCTGATTTTCCACGGGTAAAACCGTGTCGATCAGCTAGTTAATAATATAGATAGAATTTCTGTGACCCTGTTGGTTTTTCCCCTGCACCCTTCATTTGTAAAGCAAACTACCAGCTGCTTGATTGAGTGAACATTAAAAGTGTAATCAAAAGATCGTTAACATCGTTTTTGACCCACTATGGTCAAGGTCAAGATCCCTAGAATAATAATAGTTATTATACAGGTTACATAATTCCCATATGGCTGTGGTCTTACAAAGCAACAGCATGTTATGATTTAATGCAAACAAAGCAGACTTTTTAAATCCTAATACTTTTAAAACAGCAGATATTTCACATTAATTTCTGTAAACTTTTTGGAAATTCTTTTCTTTCCCTGTAATCAATAATATTAAGCTGTAAAACAGGCAATTTCCAAAGGCCATTTGCCAAAGTTAGGTGTAATTGCTGTAATGCTGGACCTTTTGAAGCAACCGATTTGCCTTACAAAGTTACACTTATAGATTAAAATTTATTTATATTATATAAATTATTATACTAAATAAAAACACTTAATCATTTTCTGAACCATTTTCTGTTGCTGGCAATGTGGTTAGCTCAAACCCTTCGACTGTCAAGATAGTTAGAACCCATTGCTAATATGAACCATTCAAGGGCTGTCCAGAAAGTAATTAGTGTGTTGCTGCTCAGACTAGCGTTGTTGCTCCACCCGAGCGACCACTCGGTCGGTGTGGCTCAAAGCTCCACTCGCGGCTGCAATGTGAGCCGTCTCGCTATCGACCGATCGCATATTTATTACTGATGACACCCATTATAAGTTCCGCAAAGTACAGATGAACTAGTAAAGAAACTTATTTCAGTTCCTTATTATTTGCAAACATTTTATTCCTGCCTAAAAATTACATTGACTTTTAAGAGAGATGATAATATTCAGTGCCCTTTCCTTTAATACAAAATTCGTAAATTTTATTTCCTGGAAAACCTTATGCCTAGCTCTTTCCAACATCCTAAAATTGTTACAATTGGTTCAGAACGAGCTGTAGGAGGAGTTTTTCTTGATCACAAAAAACCCGTGTTGTAATATATGAATTTAGATTTAGGGGGTTAGTATTACTTTATATTTAAGTAAAATTATTGTTAAGATACTCACAAATTAGGTAAAATGCATTATGAAGAACTGACATTCTAGGATAAAGTTATTTTATATACTGAGAGAGACCCATATGCACAGATTATAATTGATTACCAAATGTAATTGTAACATATTTTCGTATTTAATGGCACGCAAGTGTCAAAACACTCATCTAATAAGCTTCATGACGTTCATGAAGCTTCGATGTAAGTTATTGCGTTCTGACTAAATAAATTAGCGGTATTAAGGCTGAGAAAAATAACATGAGTACCCTTTCTTTTATGAAAAATATTTAATTTACTTACACATTTCGACTTTTTAAAGCCATGGTCAAAGTACTGAATTTACTTATAAATGTGTAACCTTACAGCATTTTATTTTAAGTATATATTGTAAATAATTTATTGAATGCAAATTAATAGTAATATAAAAAAATCAATGTAAAAACAAACTATTATTCAATATAGGTATGCCCTGTGGCATACCACTTGCAACTTGGTGTAAGAAATCACAGGACTCCAAAATTTTTAAATAAATAGTGTCCAGTATTTAAAAAATACTAGATAAGTCAACCTGTTGCTCGAAATCGAGCAAGACAAAAATCATATTGTTAGAGATTTAAGAATGAACTATTGACTTATATACTTTTAAAGTGTAATCAAAAGGCCGAAATTATGGCTAAATTACTGAAAATTTTAAAGTTTATTCACTTTACCGCAAGAGTTCCCACTAAACGATATTTTTGTTGTGATCATTTGTTCGATTTTCTTCATTTCCCTTTTTCTCTTGTTTCTGAAATGTACATTTTAATACCAGCAAAATATGTGCTCTGCTTATAGCAACAGTTGTTGAATGCTATCCCAAAAGTTTCTGGATTTTAGTCTAACAGCCCAAGGCCAAACTAAAAGTATGTAGCTCGATAAAAGTAATCGAGAGTTTTCTTTAATGTCTTCAATACAACGAAATCAGAAAATTAGATAGAAATTGTGGCAGAAAAGGGTTAATGATGCATCATCTCCACTACTCTTTTCATTCTTGAAATGCAAGCCGCCGAAATGAAATCATTTTAAGTTTATTGGTCCGCAAGGAGCACCACGACAATCTAGTGATATAGAGCGCTATATCCATCTGTATCTATGGATACAGAACGCTGTATCCATCAAATGCATGGGGAGGGTGATGTCAGCGGTTACGTTTGTAATCCCTCCGACCGGTCAGTGTGCGTCTTCTTATAACTCCACCAAATCCAAAACTAAAGTTAATAAAATCACAAAAAGTACTGAGCTAGTTTGGCTCAAGTTAATAAAATCACAAAAAGTACTGTACTAAAACAACACTTCAATATGTGGTAATCAAGGCCGATATTTCCTAAAAAAATTATAATAAACAAAAACTGTTCAAAACAATTTCTTGCAATGTCCATGAGTCAGCAGCTGTAAAAATAAATACCCCCGTTGCAGCAGACCTGCATACTCAACGAATTTCAAATGCAAAACATTATATTTCAATCCAACATAGCGAAATTTGACATGTTTTGGTAAGCTCCATAAGAATAGCATGGGGAATGAGTATGCAGGTTTGCTGATACAGGTATATTAAAACCGTGTGGTTTTAATTCAATACTTAGTGGATCTGAACTAGAAGAAGCCATTTACCAAGTTTTACCAAGATATGTTGAGAAATAAGCGAGATATAGAATTTCACATACTTCCCATAAGGTTAACATTGGGACAACGTACTGTGTTTACCACCTTCAATATCTCGGTAACTAATGGACATAGAGCAGTGATTCAAGGTACTAAATTGTTTGTTTTTTTGAGCTGAATTCAATGGTGCTAACCAAAATTTGATTATTTTTGTTTTTCTATGTAAAAAACTCAAAAAACCCATTTTTGGGGAGGTTTACCCCCCATTACCCCCCCTCACAGTGGGCCGATCAGGCTGGTTAACGAACTCGTCCGAGGGATTACCACTTTACATGTCTGTACCAAATTTCATTAAGATCGGACCATTTTTACGGCCGCTATCGTGCTCACAGACACATATATATATATATAGATATATATATATCTAAAAATTCGAACGGATGGTGTTTTTTGCTTCTGGGGGCCCCAAAACAAAAAGTTATTATGGTCTCGGGCTTAGGTCTTACCATGAGACCTACGGTAATAGCTTCTTCCCTATAGGGGAAATTCGCTAAAAACCGCGCTTTTCAAAAAATAAACTATAAGTGCTGCAATCTTTGATTTTCCTGTAGAATTATTTTTAAGTTTTATCAGATGTTCAGTTGTAAACATAGTAAACTGAACTTTGTCAAACGTAGATGGATTAGAGCCAGTGTTCCAAAACTTTGGCCCTTTATTATACTTTAGTGACGCCTTTTAAAAAAATTCTAAGACGTATTGACAAATCTACATTTAAATCCCTTTAATTTGACACCTCAAACGTTGAAATCCTCCCAGCCGTTATTGAGGTTTGAACGTGGAAAGAAAACCGCTTGTGCATTAATATATAGACATATATAGATCTATTGACAAATTGTTGACAGTAAAAAATACCCCCCGTTGCAGCAGACCTGCATACTCAGCGAATTTCAGATGCAACACAACAAACGGTATTTCAATCCAACTTAGCGAGATTTTACATGTTTTGTAATCTCCATAAGAATAACATGGGGAATGATTATGCAGGTTTGCTGCAACAGGTATGTTAAAACTGGTTGGTTTTAATTCATTATTTAGTAGATCTTAACTAGAAGAAGCCATATACCAAGTTTTGTCAAGAAATGTTAAAAAATAAGTAAGATATAGAATTTTTTATTTCCCATAAGGATAACATGGGGAATGATTATGCAGGTTTGCTGCCACAAAAATTGAAATTTCGGGGATTTTAGACTAAAATACATTAGATCTCATCTAGATGAAGCCACAAACCAAGTTTTATCCAGATATGTTGAGAAATAAGCGAGATATAGAATTTTACTTATTCCCCATAAGGTTAACATTGGGACAACGTACTGTGTTTACCACTTTCAATATCTCGGTAACCAATGGACATAGAGCAATGATTCAAAACACTAAATTGTTTGTTTTTTTGAGCTGAATTCAATGGTGCCCACAAAGATTCGTTAAATTTTATTTTTATATGTAAAAAACTCAAAAAACCCATTTTTGGGGGTGTTTATCCCCCTTTACCCCCCCTTCCGGTGGTCCGATCGGGCTGGTTCACGAACTCGTCCATTCGATTACCACTTTACATGTCTGTTCCAAATTTCATTAAGATCGGACCATATTTACGGCCGCTATCGTGCTGACAGACACATATATATATATATATATATATATATATAGATAGATAGATAGATAGATAGATAGATATATAAAAATTCGAACGAATGGTGTTTTTTGCTTCTGGTGGCCCTAAAACGAAAAGTTATCATGGTCTCGGGCTTAGGTCTTACCATGAGACCTACGGTAATAGCTTCTTCCCTATAGGGGAAATTCGCTAAAATAAAAAAATATATTTTGTTTCAAGATGTTTTAATCCTAAAGAGTACTTAACTAATTATGGATAATATAATGATGTATAACTTTAACGCCAGCCTCGCACTGCATTGCACAGGACAAGACTTGTCTTTGGTCATCAAACAGCTGTCACTAGACATTAATGTTTATATAGTTATAAATGTTTATATAGTTATAAATGTTTATATAGTTGTATATGGCCAGAACAGACAAGACTAACTTAAATAAACCATGGTGTACGGAAAAAGAAATGTGTGTGCAGTCAGCTGTTATGACGTTGTTGGACCTATGACGACTACAATACAAACTAGTTACGGTAATTCATCTTGACCGATTAAAACAGGGTGTCTGTAAAAGAACTCCGGGGTTTTGAGGCAAAAAAATTTAATGAAGTAAAAAACTTATATAAATGTTTAATACATGATTGGAGAAGGTTGAATTTTCAAGTTTTTTTAACAATTTGAGCTCCGTTAGTGGTACGGTACACGTCATACTGGTATTCCACCTTTTCCCATTTCCTTGCCAGCATGTCTGGGGGGATGGTTGCCACACAATTGATCATTCGTTGCCTGTGATGGTTAGTATCACGAATTTTCGGCAATCCAGAAAGCACTGACAGCTGCGTTACGTTGTTTCAAGGTTAACGCTCCACAGCACTGCCACCTCTTGACGAAAACATCCCCAATTAATTGGTATGAGAAAAACTTGATGAGCTACTCGTTTCAGAGACATTAATTACATTTTGTTATGTTCTATAGTTATTAATATTTGAATTTTTAAAATCCTGGAGTTCTTTTATAGACACCCTGTATTGTGTGTAGTATGGTCTTAGGCCTAAAGGGCTTATGGACAACAAGAGTATAAATTGGTTGATTTTGTCTTATGGAATTTCTTTCTTTTGTGCACGATTTAGAAATTATGTATAGTTTAAATTAAATGATTTGTAAACTGGACACTAGAGTCTGGATCTAAGTTGTTCCTTTATGCGAAAACATAGGCTGGCCTTGCCACTTTCAATTCAATTCAATTCAAATCAAAAAATCTTTATTCAAAAATTCTTCTGTACGTATACTTTGTTATGCCCCATGTGCATACGCACGTGCGGAATAAAAAAATAATTTAATTTGATTTAACTAAAATTAATGAGCTGGTGCTGGCAGTTCTTATATTTAATAAATACAACTTTAACAATTAGAAGTAATAAATACTCACATATAGAAATAAACGGTATCTATCAGGAAACTGACACATACTTTACTCCCTTCAAGTCATTTAAAACCAGAAAACATATATAGTGAAATAAAAAAAAATTAACAGTTACTTATCACACAAATATGTACCAAATTTTATCAAAATCGGTTAGTAAATAACGGAGATATCGGTTTTTAATATTTCCCATAAGAATAACATTGGACAACGTACTGCGTTTACCGCCGAACTATAATATCAATTATCTCCGTAACCAGTGATTCAAAATACTAGCTTATTTAGTTTTTCAAGTCAAATTTAATGGTTGCAAGTATATTTTCTTTAGAGGTTACAGATTTTGTGAAATTTGAAAAATGTGAATTTTTTAACACTGGAACCCCCCATAACTTCTGAGCCTGTATTTTTACAGACATGCGGGTGGTGTCATTTTGTTTGTCATCTTAAGCACTAAAAACCATGAAATTCTTTGTTTGAAATTCATTGTTGGTGATGGTGATTTTATATTTTGATTAGGATTTTTGCGGACATTTGCCATCACTGATTATTTTTACTAATCAGTGATGGCAAATGTCCGCAAAAATCCTAATCAAAATATAACCATGAAATCTTTATCAAAATCGTTAGAGCCGTTTTTGAGAAATTTGGATTTTTGTCATTTTTTATGGGTTTTTATGGGGTAAATACCCTTAAAAATCAAAAATTCAAAAAAATGAAAAATACGCCTGGAGATACCACAGCTTTATACCTACGTGCCAAATTTCATGAAAATCGGACCACTGGTGTAATCTCTAGCTTTGTTTACATCCACACACACACATACATCCACACACACACACACACACACACACACACACACACACACACACACATACATCCACACACACACACACGCACGCATGCACGCACGCACGCACGCACGCACGCACGCACGCACGCACGCACGCACGCACGCACGCACAGACAGACACCACGCCAAAAACCTTTTTTTTGATTCAGGGAGCACTAAAATGAATATATCCACTAACAACTCAAATTCGAAAATTTTGACGAAAACAAAACTTTCTCCATATACTATGTAAAGGGGGGAGAAAGTAAAAACAAATAAATAATAACAAACTAACAATAACAATTAATAATAATAAAAAAACTTCAGCAACTTAGATTACATGAATAAAGTTTTGATAAGTGAGTAACAGAACAAACAAAATGGAACAGACCACGAGAAGGAACAACAGATATAATATATCAATCAAGGCAAGTTTATTAATTTTGAAAGCAAATTTAAAAAGATCCTGGCTTTTTTACTCTCTCCCTAGTACTAACACTTTTAAAAGTATCTTTATAGAGTTCATAGAGTTACATTTGTATAGAATGGCATTTATTTCATCTGAAAATTTGTTAAAAAGTGTAATTGCTTTAAACCCAAATTGCTCTAGCAGCAATCACTGAAATGTCCTCCACCATCTTTCCCACAAAGAAATATTGCATTTGGATCAGTGATTTGAAGAATTCATTATTAAATTTGAAAGTATCCCTGTTCCAGCACACCTGCATACTCAGCAAATTTCAAATGCGTAAAAACATATTTCTATCAAACTTAGTGAGAAATATTACATGTTTTTGCAGTTTCCATAAGAATAAAATGGGGAATGAATATGCAGGTTTGCTGCAAGAGGTATGTTAAAATAGGGTAGTTTAAATTCAATATTTAGTAGATTTGGGCCACCCCCAAATCTGTATGCTAGTACCAAGCTTCATCGAGGTATGTAAAGAAATAAAAAACCATGTATTTTTTTATTTTCTATAAGGATAACATATGGGGAATGAGCATGCAGGTTTTCTGTCACAAAAATGTAAATATCTGGGATTTTAGAATAATATACATTAGATCTCATTCAGATGAAGCCACAAACCTAGGTTTATTAAAATATAAAGAAAAGTAATATAGTAAGTCTGTGGCACAAATAGAGCAATTGGTAACGCCATTGACTTTTTTACATCTCTTTAGATCTCAAGTGATGTAAAGTCAATGGTATCACACTCAGCCCCATTTCTGAGGCGGCAGCGTGCCAGGGCTGATTTGATTCAATATTTTAAGGAATCAAATCATAATGTGGATGAATATTACTGACTTTTATTAGCCCTGCATTCAAGCACTGTGTGATCTATTACATACGGCATAATACCGTCGGTATTAACCCTTACCGCGCAAAAGGCATTATTATAGACTAGTCCTAGCACTCCATTGGCCTGCAATGCAGGCCAGCCCCATATTCCCGATAGCTCCAATTTAATCTTACTCAGTGATGACCGTTTGCTGCAATGGCCTGCAATGCAGGCCTTACTTATTTTGCCTGAACGCTCCAATGGCCTGCATTGCAGGCCATCGCAATTTGTTTTATTTTATTTTCTTTAAATTAGTTATTGTGTCCACACATTTCCAAGTCATGTTTTATGATTCATAAATAAATAATAAACAAAATTTATCTATATTGAATAACTTATGTCAAATTTTTTAGTTGGAAAAATATAATTTTTGGCGGACTTTTTTTCTCACGGATGACATCATATTACAAAGTTCACTTTATTTATTATAATTGTTGCTTTACTTGACTCAAAACTATAAAATATTGATAATAAATAGTTCAGGCAGTATTTTGAAAATCGTTTACAACGTAATAAGGTCATTTAAATCGTTAAAAGGCCTATGACGTAGTTGAGCCATCCCATCTTTGTTACGCTTCAGGGACTACTTACTCGGTTGTTATCAGTTCTGACTAGATATAGCAGAAACTCTTCAGAATTCTTTCTAATTGGAGATAATTTTTCTTTTTACCTGTCAATGTCCTTTCCTTATCATTTCAGGGAATTTTGATTGAGTACGTTTTTCATAGAAAGGACACACTCTTTCGGTTTAACTTGTCCAAACATAGATCGCAATATCTTCCCGATAAGAACTCTCGAACTCTCGTATCGAAAGCTCGGCTCGAATATTATCACCCTATGGCTCGAACTTCAAGCTCCAAAGCTAGTAGTGGTACGACTATTTATTTCATTGCGTCAAAAGGAGAAATGGTTCCCTGGTAAGTTGCTATTAGCGG
>JAQJVK010000005.1:31671808-31681808 GCA_035578135.1 Flexamia atlantica | reverse complement strand
TTATAAATTAAAAATTATCAATGAAATTTATTGTTTGATTAAAAATAAAAACATATTTTTGGATAAAATTGGTTAAAATTAAATTTTATCTTAATAGGTAAAACTGAAATCTATTTAAATGTATTTGAATAGTAATGTTTTATGATAAAACCTAAGCCCAAGACCATTACAACTATTTATTCCTTATCTAATTTATTTATGAAAATTCACTCACTTAAAAATTACCAATTAAAGTTATTGTTTGGATAATACCCCTGTTGCAGCAGACCTGCATACTCAGCGAATTTCAAATGCAAAACAACATATTTCAATCAAACATAGCAAGATTTGACATGTTTTGGTAAGCTCCATAAGAATAACATGGGGAATGAGTATGCAGGTGTGCTGCTACAGGTATATTAAAACTGGGTGGTTTTAATTCAATATTTAGTAGATCTGAACTAGAAGAAGCTATTTACCAAGTTTTATTGAGATATGTTGAGAAATAAGCGAGATATAGAATTTTACTTATTTCCCATAAGGTTAACATTGGGACAACGTACTGTGTTTACCACTTTCAATATCTCGGTAACCAATGGACATAGAGCAGTGTTTCAAAATACTAAATTGTTTGTTTTTTTGAGCTGAATTCAATGGTGCCCACAAAAATTGGATAAATTTTATTTTTCTATGTAAAAAACTCTAAAAACCCATTTTTGGGGGGGTTTATCCCCCTTTACCCCCCCCCTTCCGGTGGTCCGATCGGGCTGGTTCACGAACTCGTCCAATTGATTACCACTTTACATGTCCGTACCAAATTTCATGAAGATCGGACCATTTTTGCGGCCGCTATCGTGCTAACAGACACATAGATATATATATATATATATATATATATATATAAAAATTCGAACGAATAGTGTTTTTTGCTTCTGGGGGCCCCAAAACGAAAAGTTATAGTGGTCCCGAGCTTAGGTCTTACCATGAGACCTACGGTAATAGCTTCTTCCCTATAGGGGAAATTCGCTAAAACGAAAAGTTATCATAGTCTCGGGCTTAGTTCTTACCATGAGACCTACGGTAATTGCTTCTTCCCTATAGGGGAAATTCGCTAAAAAGAAAAATAGTCTTTTAAGTGTGGATAATATTAAATTTTATCTCAATAGGTATTTATATGTTTTATCCCTGTTGACTGAGGGTGCACAATAAGCTAATTCTGCTGCGTTGCAACACCATGGCCAAGTGAAGCCATGGCCCCCTTAAAAAAATAGATATTTATTATTAAATTGAAATCTAATTATATTATAAGTAGGCCTATTTGAAAATCTAGGCTTACAAATATTTTTTATAAACTAGCAGTTGCCCGTGGCTTCGCTCACGATAGATAGCTTGAAACAGCTGATCTTGCCACTGCTCTTAGAACTGTCAAATTAGTAGCCACAGCTGTTTACATTTCTGTGTTTCATGTTTAAATACTTATAAAATGTGGACATTGAAACTGAGGGCGTTCACAGGGAGTAGCCCGAGAGGATTTTAAGGAAGTGAATAGACCACCTATGATTTTCCCAGGTTCAACATCTACCTCTTTGTGAAATTTCAATCCAGTCGGTTAAGTATTTCTCAAATAAAAAAAATATAATCATTTCTGTGACCCTAAATAGTATCAGTAATGTGATAAAACCGCCATTAGCAAGTCTCAAAGAGTATAAATTGTCAGTAATTTTCACCTTTATCAATTACTTACAATTGAAAGTATCGTAAGACAATTTACGCCATTCGGTCAATTTGGGTATGAAAACCGATTAAAAATTAAGTATAAAGTAAATTTTTTCCCCATTAGAGGCGTAATATGACCCTAATTTTAATTATTGTCGACTAAAATAATGTCTAGTTTATAAAAATAACATTCATTACCCAATAACACAATTTACATGGATTTCACAAATAATTCCTTATGGCATACTCGATTGGGCTGGCTTCGCACCATTGATAGCGATTCTTATAGTTGAATTTTCGTTTATTAAAGTTATAACCCAGCATATTCCTCTCTAACTAGTCGAATTAAAGGATTATATATCAAAATATACCAAGGTTTTACCTTTATAAGTTTACTACAAGCCGAAATGTACGGATTTGTACAATTTTGAGGAAATTTGGTAGGCAAATTTTCAATTGCTAATAACTTTGGTATTTACTGACTGAATCTAATATTTTTGGCCTTAAAAGTTGCGTCATTATATGGGCTTTAAAGTTCATTTTTCCCTCGCTTCTACGGTGTCAACTATTATCTCTCCAGTTTCAAGGTTACCCCTGCCAAACCAGACTTTGCACTATAGTCAACCTTTAAACACGACAATCATTCGATTATTTTAAGACCCATACAACTTGAATTCTCTAGGGTCTTGATTTCCTTTTCTACAAAGTGTATATAGCACATATTTTTCATAAAAGTAGACAAAAGTATTTCATTTCCCACTCCAAGTCTGTAATTAAGCTGCCCATACGGCCGGACTTAACAATTGATTCGAGACTTATCAGCACTTGTATTGGTTTTGTTGTATGGCTAGAAGTGTAGTTTTGTACAGTTATTCATATTAATTGGTGGACACTCTAAAAAATTTCAACAAATTTCATAAATTAAAAAAAACTTAAAAAACGCAAAAAAATACTGACTAATTAATTGAGATAAATGAATTTTTTTATATTAAAAGGAAAAATTGTTGCCCGGCACGGATTGTAACCTGACCTTTCATTCAGCGTCCTGGTGCTTTTAAAAGTACAGGTAAAATTCAACTAAAAGACGAGTAGAAAACATAAAAATTGGTCCGTTCATGAAACTTGCAGGAAACGTAGTACTTACCATTAAGTTTTGACGCCTGAAGAGTCCCTAGTGATAGGGGGGGGTGGAAGTACCTTTTTGGAGGGGTTAAATTTTGGGGGGTAGTGATTTTAAGAAAATTTGTATTTATGGGATCCAAGCAAGTGGGGTGTCGTTTTCTATGTTTTTTAGGATACCGAATTAAAAAAAAAAAACATTGTAAAATCAATACAACCAACAGTTTATGAGAAAAATACAAATTTATTCTTCAAAAATGAAATTGCAACAAATTAAATTAATAGAAAATGGGCCACCCATATAAAACCCTCCCCCGTGGGAATTGTCGACACATGTTTTTTTGTTGCTACTGACATGTACATTAAGGTTTTGCTTGTTTTTTACTTAAAAATTGCAGCATAACCCAGACAGACCAAAAAAAACTATCGATAAAAAATTAAAAAGGGGTCATTTTTAAAAAAAAAGTTACTTCACTGCATTTTTTTCCATGCATTCTTTTAAATATCAACTCGGAACCAATGCCTATCATTTTTGAGTGGTTAATCCTTTATTTTGACAGGAATATAATTTTCGGCCGCCATCTTGGATCCGCCATATTAGATATCAACTTTATTTTTTTGTCAATGTAAAGGTAGTATTGTGAGACATCATTATAAACTAGAATTTTTTGCTGTTTACAATGCTGAAATCATTTTTTGAAAATATTCATTCGTTAAAAATATATGCCCAAATGAAAATTGATCCCTTTACATTTCTTATGGACGCTTCATATTTTCAATATTTTCTTCGATTATTTTTATTATATCTCTTATTATTAAGACATCCTAGTTCGTTTTAGTCTCAAAATACTCAGTGAAATACTGGCCTTCATTTGAGATACTAATCATCAACATCGTTCAAGTGAGAGATGAGCTTTAAGGCTCAATATAACTTAAAAATCAAATTTAGAAATTTGTTTTAATCAAGTAGTTATATATCTGGTTCTAAATAAGGTAATAAGTTAATTTTGGTCTTAAATCACTCAGTAAACCATCAGCTTTCCATTAAGCTAACCCTCAGTAAAATCAGACTAAAATTTAAGTGACTTATGACTTATGAATTTAAGTGGCACAATGACACCTTGTAGGGGGAAAAATTAAATTTTAGTATTTAATCAAGGCCATATTCTTTGCATTACCACCACTCCTCAGTCATCAGATCGGTCGACAAAAATTCGTTTTATTTGCATAATTTTATATTCCTTGAAGGATATCTTTAGTTCCAAAGAAGACTCAAAAATTGCTAGGGTTTTAATGAACTCTATAGGTTATTGGCTTTCATTTTAGTCATAAATTACTTTCATGTATTGAGTTTCAGGTGAAATAATTGTGGTTCTTAAACTTGCATAAAATTAAAGTTTTCAGACATTTTTATTTATATAAAGACTGATATCTACAGTTGGAGGACAGGTATGGAGTTCTGTATGCTTTTAAAAACCTGACTGAAACATCACCTTTCTTTTGAGACTACGACCATTTAATTCAGTCAAGTTTGGGGTGAGTTATAATCCACTATTAAGCGTGAAATTTAAAAATAACAATTCTTTATGTCATAATGATCTTTAAATTTCATTTGCTACTTAACTGATTTTACATATCAATACTTCAAAAAAGCCGACGTATCTCTGTGCATTTGAAGGCTAAAATGAACTAAATATCTTATTTAGAACACGAGATATAACTACTTCACTAAAAACAAATTTCCCAAAAATTAATTTTTAAGTTACATTGAGCCTTACAGCGCATCTGTCACCTAAATGATGTTGATAATTAATACCTGAAATGAAAGCCGGTATTTCACTGAGTATTTTGAGACTAAATAAAGGATTAACCACCCAAAAATGATGGGGCACTGGTCCCGAGTCAATATTTCAAAAGAATGCATGGAAAAAATGCAGGGAAGTAACTTTTTTTTAATGAACCCATTTTAATTTTTTTCATTGCTAGTTGTTTTTGGTTTGTCTGGATTATGCTATAATTTTTGAGTAGGAAACAAGCAAAACCTTAAATTACATGTCAGTAGCAACAAAAAAACATGTGTGGAAAATTCCCACGGGGAGAGGGTTTTATATGGGTGGCCCATGTTCTATTATTTTAATTTGTTGCTATTTCATTCTTGATTAATAAATGTGTCTTTTTCTCATAAACTGTTGGTTGTATTGATTTTAAAATGCTTTTTTCAATTCTGCATCCTAAAAAACATATAAAACGAACCCCAATTTCTTGGATACCATAAATAAACATTTTCTCAACCCCAAAATTTAACCCCCCCAAAAAGGTACTTCCACCCCCCCCCCAATCACTAGGGACTCCTCAGATTTCAAAATCTAATGGTAAATACTACGTTTCCTGCAAATTTCACAAACGGACTAATTTTTATGTTTTCTTAGGAAAGTTTTACCTGTACTGTTTGGACTACTCGACCGATCTGATGACTGAGGAGTGGGGGTAATGCAAAGAATATGGCCTTGATTAAATACTAAAATTTAATTTTCCCCCCTACAAGGTGTCATTGTGCCATCATACTGTGTGAAGTTACTTTCCAGTATCTCAGTAATAGATGGACCAAAGACAGTGACTCAAGATTTTTAATCCAAACCAAAATAAGATTTACTATATTTTCTCTATGTAAAAAATCAAAAAGAAAATCTTCTTGGGAAAGTCTACCCGGTACTTTGGTATTATACGGAGGCCACTATTTTTAGAGAGATCTTTTTGACTGGATACCAATAATAACTGCATAATTGATGAGAACATACTTTAATTGACTTACTGTCCAAACTTGATATAATTGTGATAAGCAGTCTTTGTGTTATACCTCCCAGAAGGCAGCGATGTCGGCGAGGTAAAGTGTCACCGCCGCAAGCGGCAACACCCGATCGCCACCCTTATGTAGCGCGCTGCAGCAGATATGTTAGGTTAGGTTATCATAAATATGTTAGTAGGACTTTCCTCGTTTCGTTACAAATCAAACGATACTGGATAAGTCATACTTTAGCCCGCCAAATCCCGTAGACAAGTGATGCACACACTCCGTCAACAACCTGACCTAGGCCTACTTAGAGGGGATTTGGCGGGCGAAGGTATGACTCATCTGGTATCGTTCGATTCTTAACGAAACTAGGAAAGTCCTACTAACATATTTATGATAACCTAACCTAACATAACCGCCGCAGCGCGCTGTATGAGGGTAGCCTCCGTATAATATCAAAGTACCGTCTACCCCCCTTTATAGATAGTACGATATAGATGGTTTGCAAACTTGGCGATTATTAGCGCTGACTTTATGTCCGTACCAAATTTAATTAAGATCGGGCTATATTATGAGAGTTATAGTGCTTATAATTATATATAGGCTAAATATATCCGTTGCAGCAGGCCTGCATACAATTTCAAATGCTTGAAAACTAATTTCAAAACATCATAAACTGTCATTGGTAGTCATGAATATTTTTGTATTCTCCATAAGGAGAACGCTAATTTGCTGCTACAAAAATGAAAATGAATTGAGGATTTTTGGGCCTGAGTTGGCCTAGATCTCAACTAGATGAAGTGTCATCAAGATATGGTGATATGTAAGCAGGGTAATTTTCCCCCAAAGGGTGACATAACGGCAATAAGTAGGCCTATGCAAAAAATCAAACAATGGCTTGACTACCTCATTTAGTTTAATGCTGCAATCCCATCATTTTATCAAACCTGGATTAGTAAAGAAAGATGAACTCACCATAATATACGCATAACTTTTAAATATCACTATCGCTAAATTTGAAAGCGGTATAAACTGCCAAGAAATGTAAAATATTCTCATTTTAAGAGGCAGAATCTACAAAATATTAAAGAACCAAAATTCTCTGCTACTAAACAGTATAACTTATAATTGTAAAAAATGTAATGTGTAAACAAAAGTGACTTTACTATGACAATATTCAATTAATTAAGGTCAACATATGACAATATTCAATGAATTTTCAATAATTAAACGAATTAATTAATTAAATGTTCGATTATTGTGCCATAGTGCCATGTAAGATTATTAAGAAAAGAAAGAAAGAAAGAAAAAACATGCTTTATTTTTTAAAAAACAATACAAAGGTTACAGATTATTGTACAAAGCATATTACAACAATGGTTAGAAACTAACCGTCTGTTGTGGTTGGCAGATTATATTTTTACCTGTAACAAACAAAGAAATATTTTTTGAATAGTGAACCGATCCTTGGTTTTTATTTATGTAATTGTCTTGTAAGATACAAAGATGTAGAAGTCAAAGTACGATATATTTCGTTAAAACATTACTTTTTCGAATATAATTAATACTTATATTTGTAAATGAAAAAAGTTATAAATAAAAATAATTAGGAGAAACTTTAAATAGTGTGTTAAGAAATTGCATAGTTTATTCTTCAATCGAAATTAAATTCTTTAACTAGTTCCCATCTATAATTCCAAGCAGTTTTTAAATATTTGGTAAGCACCCGCCAATTCCTTCCGTTTAAATATTCGTTATATTCTATTTTACTTAAAGAACTTTTTCCGAAAAAAATGTTTCTCAAATGAGCAAAGGCCGGACATATAGCTATAAAATGAAAAGCGGTTTCATTTTCATTAAAGTTACACAACGAACACAGATAATTTCTTTGGAGCCAAGGTTTGTAGTTTAAATCGATTAGTTCCGCTCTTGCTTTGATAGCCCAAGAGATAACATTAACGTCGTTGACTTGTAGTGGACTCCTGTCGCCGAGTTCAAGGTCAAGGGACAACAGCTGACTGTGATACATGGAAGTGCGAGCTCTACCGACACACTCCGCCCACCATCCGGATCGTACCGCCTCTGTCACTTTTACTAATTGCAGTGCCAATTCTTCCAGGTTACCATTTTCAAAATTCAATTGAAAATTTAAGTCATACCTTTCAGCCATTAACTTCCATTTTCGGGCCCAAAAAATATTTTTCTTAATAATTTGTTTAGCTAATACGTGCGGAAGACGGCTTGCTTCAAGAGATAACACTTTTAAAATGTAAAGCAAATTCAAATGAATCGTGTAAAAAATAATTTGTCCAATCCTGTTTCTAAATATAGCACATAGTTAGGTGTGTTATAAGGAAGACGAAATAACTTTTTAATAAACAGTTTTAGCACTGATTCCACACTCTCGTTTTCCTCCAATCCCCAAACCTGCGCCCCATAACAAATAACTGACCTTATTACAGAATTGAAACAAACAAACTTACTATTTAAGGGAACGTCACGATTTATTATTAATTTTTCCCATACTGAATTTAACGCGAATTTTGCTGACATTGATTTTTCTTTTAAATGTAAATTCCATGATAACGTACTAGTAAATGTAATCCCTAAATACTTGTAACTATTGACCACTTCAATTCTCTCACCCTTGTACCACCATCTGTCCCCCCCCTGCAGTTTGCCACCGTTTCTAAACACCATAATTTTTGATTTGGTCAGATTTACTTGTAAATTCCAAGTTTCACAGTAGTTTTCTAGATTTGTTATCATGTGCTGCAAGGCCGTCGCGGTTGGCGCAAGAAGGATTATATCGTCCGCGTACATCAATATATTTACTTTATTACCTTCAAATATGCAGCCTCCCCCCACCGCGTCTGGCAGGTCATTTACAAACAAACAAAAAGCGCTAGGACTACCTACACAGCCTTGCCTTAACCCTATAGAAGTATCAAAGCTGTCGGTGACACTGTCCTTACACCACACTCCCGCCGACGTGCCATTATAATAATCGCTTAAAACTGTTGTCATTTGCGTAGATAAACCCAGACATGACAATTTATAAATAAGAGCTTTACGGTCAATGGTGTCAAAGGCCGCCCTGAAATCAACGAAAAAAGCATAAAGTTTACCACCCTTGCTTGCCAATCTTAATTTAATCATGCACGAGAGATTAAAGATGTTATCTATGGTCGAGTACCCGCGACGAAATCCTGCCTGAAACTCTGTCATTATATGATTTTCAGTAATCCAATTTTGAAGCCTACTATTGACCAAAGCCATAAATAGTTTCCCCACGCAATCGATAAAGGATAGTCCTCTATAATTTTCCGCTGAATTTACATCCCCCTTTTTGAACAATGGAAAGATTATTGATTTTTTAAAACTTCCCGGTACTTTCCCACTTTTATATATTTTGTTATAAATGATTAATAATTTGCAAAGAAAAGGCTCTGGGGCAAACTTAAAAAACTCGTAAGGAATTCGATCGAAACCCGGGGCTTTATTATTTTTTGCGCGTGCCAGTACAGTCTTTAGTTCCGATAAGGCGAATTCACTATCTAATCTCTCATTTTTGATTAGAGGTGCTGCATAACTTACACGACCCGCCAGGAGCGGTGGATTTAACAAATTCCTGAAATGATCATTCCAGCTATCGGGTGAAATATTTCCCACGACATTACCTGATCTTTTTTTAAAAAAATTTAATGCATTCCAAAACAGCTTGCTGTCAGACTTTTGATTCAAATCGCTTATTATATTGTCATAATGCGACTTCCTTTTACTTTTACATATTACTTTATATTTTTTTTATTTCTATTATGTATTTTTGTTTGACACTTTCAGAATTGGTTTTTCTAAACAAATTTAACAATTTAAAAACGCGCTTTCTTGCTGAGTGACATTCAAAATCAAACCATGGTTGTTTTTTTAAAAAAACGTTATTAGATATTTTCGAATTTTGAGCTGAATACGCTGACAATCGAATACATTCTACAATACCATTGACATTTATTTGATTGTTATCTGAAATTTCAACTTTGGAACTATTTTTGTCCATCCTCACCCGGTAATTTATGTCATCATTTCTTGTCCAACTAAGTCTCGGTAGCAACTGCAAGGTGGACACACCGCCCCCCTCCCCACCCCCAGCGACAGGCGTACCACTACAGATATTTACTTCCAGCGGCAAGTGATCCGACCCTGGATACGGTAAAACTTTAAAGTCCTTTACTACATCTAAACAACTAATCGACACAGCTACCAAATCTATTACCGATGCACCCATTACCCCTACAAATGTAAAATTACCATCGAGATCGCCTGGGGACCGACCATTCAAAATCACTAAACCATGATTTTCTAGCAATTCTAATATTTTGCGTCCTCTCGAATTTA